>VDFB02281492.1:736356616-736371444 GCA_007258455.2 Sequoia sempervirens | reverse complement strand
AAGATTTATCAATCTAAATGTACGAATTAAGTTTTTCAAATGTGTAGTGTTGCACATTAAAAATAGCAATGAACAACAAACAATATATTTCATTGTTGCATATGAAAATAGGCATAGTGATATAAAATATATCTCTCTAAATGATGTGGAAAAATCATAGATATATAATCTTCAATGAAAAGAAGATAACAAATGAAATGTAAGAAAAACAATAACTAATGTGCATATTTCCTAGATTTCTAACTATGCATACATGTGACTTGAAAAACTGTTTTATTTGTCTTCTCAAAATTGTTACTCTAGAAACCATTTCATGATATTCAAAGAGATATCAGTCATAACAATGATATAATAGATTCAAATTGGCTAAACTTCAGCTACAATCCATAGCATACAAAATGAAGAATAGTGATTGACACTATTGAAGATATTATCGATTCTCAAAGTGAAGACATCAAAACTGTCTAATATACTACTACAAAGAATAAATGGGAAATTTTATCTAATATTTATCATGGTTAATCTATGCAAATATTATAAATGGATATGTTGGGTAGGAGATATTTCAACAAGAAAACCAATTGGTCTAATGATATTCAAAGTGAATAATACACAAATGAAGCTATTAGTTCTCATTACCATCATGAATATTTGTCTCACTCAATATGATATACAACACTCTTATCAACTATGAAAATCAAAGAAAAAATAAGATAAAATAGTTTACATATAATTACACACTACAAAAGCAATCAAAATGAATCTCCATTGTTCACAATAATTCAAGGCACAATAGGAACATGAAAGTCATATGTTGTAGGTTCCATAACCAAAGAACTTCATAATACTTTAATGTTAAATTGATCTCTCCTACTTCTACTTGCACCAACTAGAGTTGCAACATTCAATATAGTTGCATCAACTATTCATTTAAAATTGAAAATTCCAATCAAAGACTTTAAAAGTTAGAAGGACAAGATTAAAAAGTTTTTAAAAGTAATTAGTGTATATCAGATACATGAATTGATGAAATGATCTTTCTTAGCAAAAGATTGATTGAAAACATAGATTCTCAACTCCATCTAGCTTTTCCTCATAATACAAATCAACCCTTTGGAGGTGTGAGGTCTATTCAAATATTAAGCATGATATATGATTAGTTTTAATATTTTTTTTGCAATCTATTGCATTTCCTTATTCATAAATTATATAATTGAATATAATTTATCTATTACTTGTAGGAATATCAATGATCTTGGTAGGAGATATTGGAAAATTGCCTTTTATTAATGATAGACCACCATTTGTAAGCAAAATACAAGCTAAAATTCTATGGGAAGAATTCAAATTTGTCATTACTTTAGATCATATTTTTAGACAAGATAGACCTAGCAATGAGCAACAAAGATTTTGTCAACTTCTTACAAATATAAAATATGCAAACCCTATAATAGATTGTTGGAGTTTGATTATGATAAAAAACCAATGAAATGTTAGATGCACCAACCAATGAAGACTTTGAAAATAATGTTCATTTATCCTCAACAAATAACAATGTTCATAGTCACAATAGGAAAAAAATATACTCTTTGAAAAATTCAATTGCACAGAGCATTACAACAAAAATTGGCAGTTTTAGTGCAACTCAAGGATATATATAGATAATGAGATTAATATGAAATTTTTGTTAAGAAAAATGCAAGAGTTATGATAGTATCAAACCTATGGATAGAAGCAGTACTTGCCAATGGAGCTTTAGGATTTGCTCAAAAATTTGTATATATGCCTGAAACATCACCGCTCCAACCACCAACCTATGTATTGGTACAATTTGGCAGTTACATAGGAATTCCATTCGATGATAAACATTCTTCTAGTGCTCCAATTACAACAATTGAAAGGAATAACTCAATACAAATTCCATTAAGATTGGCTTGGGTTTTAACAATATGTAAATCACTAGAGTTAACTCTTCAAAAAGCCGCTATTGATATTGGACCAACAAAAAGAATAGGATTAACATTAATGAAAATGTTTCATGTCAAATTTCTAAAAGGACTACGAATTATGCCACTATTTACATACTTAGATATCAACTATTAAAGAAAAAAAAGTTGCAAACAAAAAACCTAAAGAAAATAGGCTCATTATAAAAGATATATAACAATTAAACAATAAATAATAGAGTTTGGTCTACTTTTTAAAAATAATGTCTAACTTATCATTTATAAAATAATATTATTAAAAAAAACATAGAAAAAGTCACACCTCTCAAATTCAAAGAAACCTTCATGATAATGCAAAAATAACAAGAAAGAGGACGACCTCCAATTTAACCACTGCCAAAAATACTATATACAACTGTAACTGAATGCGTCCACCAGTCAACCGCACCTCATAACAGTATGTGGATTTATTTCTTGATTTTTAAGAGCAACCAATGAAGGGTGTCTCTTGTTTGTTTCCTCGGTCGCATTTCTTCCTTTGATCATCGCGCATACGTATCTGACATCTCAATCTGAATCAACGCCGTTGAAGGACCCTCTGAAGCGATTGCTGTAACAGATGGAGAAGCGTGGTAATAATCCTCTGCAGGAGCCATACAAATACTATCACTGGTAGTTGGCAAAGTATGATAACCCAGCCTAGATTGTTTTGGATCACCCCTGTGCTCTACAAGATTCACATCACTGTAAAGCCTCGGCTATCTTGTGGAGCTTTTAAGATATTTCCATTGGAGATCATACCTCTGCAATCAGTACCATTGGAGTAACCATTTCCTTCGTAACCATTTGCACAGGAACAATTATAGGTACCTGCCAACTTACGGCATATTCCTCCCTCCTCTCCTCCAACGCACATATTCAACTTTTTATCACTGCCCTCGTCTATGTCTGAACAGTCGTCATCATTATGATTAGGAGCCTAGAGATTTGAAAGAGAACAAATGACAGGGGAGAGGGGTTCATAGTGGCGCACAGTCGTGTTTCTCAAAATCTTATATGGAATTTCAAATTAGTTCCAATTTTGTACAGCAGTTTATTTGACAACTCACCTACTTAAAAAATTTAATTTTAGGGTCACATCATCAAATACGCGACGCCACATCGACAAGCTTTTGCCAAACAAGGCTTTAAAAAAAGTGGTAACGGATAGTGGTGCACTACCATGTTTTATTGGTGCACTCACGCGACATCACACGATTGGTTACTTATGTACTTTACGATGTTGTTTTTGCAATTGATATTAAGCATTCACGCCACCCACTGGGCGACTAATACTTGTATCCCCACTATTGAAGCCCTGCTCCACTATGGGCCCCCTCTCCCCCTACTAAAAGAGGTTTAAAATTAAGAAATGCATGGAGTCATAATTTGGCGCAATTAGTACTGTTAGAGTAACCATTCCCTTAATCTTAGGATTTTGTGAGTGAGGATTGATATTGAAAAATATTAAAAAAATAAAAATTAAATGTGATATTTAATTGGAGTTTGAAAATAGGAAAGTGATAGTAATATTTTTTCAGATCAATTTTAATTTTAATTTTTCTGTATTGATGTGATAGAAATTTGTTGAAAAAAGTATTGTAAATCTTTGCATATTATTCAAAGATGGAGACATTTTTAGCTAATTTACTATGTCAACAAGGGCCACAAAATCATCATCTTTAAGCATTCACATTTCTATCAATTACGGAATAAAATCATGAATAATTTAGTAAAATGATGTAAACCAGTGATTTTGTTATTTTCTCTATAATTTTAATCTCTAATTTTTGAAAGGAAAAAACTATCATTTTATTATTTTTCATGTTTCTTTGATTAATTTCTATTATTTTAGTAGTGACTCATTACTGATGCATAACTTTTATTACATATAATCTTTCCAGAGTTTGTTGGAATTATATAACCATTAACTTCAATATATAGTATGCAAATATTTTCTAATGTTTTTTTATTAAATAATTTATTTTTTATTATTAAATGAGTATTAGTTGTAATTTACATCTATATTTTACCACAACATGTTTCTTTATCTAGCTTTTAATTGAACCTTTTTTTTTTGTAAAATTATGATATTAATCTAAAGCATACTTTAATTTTTTGGACCTAGTCTAGTATTTTTCCTAGTGTCTTCAATAGAGGTTTTTTCTTCTTGTAATGGGCCTATCTTGCTTATAGTATAAATAGAAAATATAATATTACAAAATATTATATATTAAATTTATTGAAATTTTATTTTGGAAGGCTATGTATGTGTAATATCTTGTCTCAATATGATTTATTTTGATTTCAACATGCATGTCACAAAGTTGTTTCTTCTCACAAATAAACTTGTAACATATGGAGAGGAGAAGAAAACATTGCTATACAATTATGAAATAAGTAGGCTCAACTAAACCCATCTTATATCTAAGGTACTTCTATCAAATCAATGGCCCAATTCTATAATGATCCTATTTCACATAGTAATATTTTGTGCAATCAATAAATTATTAATTAATATGATTACTAGTTAAATTGGCATTTATAATTTTCCAAATAAGTAAATAAAAATTTATATGTACACCACCTTTTCATAAATGTATTTAAATAAAATAAATGAAAAATGAAAATTTTAAAAATATTGAATTTATTTAGTATAGGAGAAAGTACATATATCTAAAATATTTGTTGAGAGGGTTGGTCTTTTGTCTTAATATTTGACCACAATATCAAGTTAAGGTATACAAATCCTATGTAAAAATGTGGTGTGTGTCTACTCACACAAAACCTCTAGTTAGGGCAATCCTAAGTATATCTTCTACCTTGAGTTGGACACATTCTATGTTTCCCTTTCTCTAGTACCCACCTTTTTTATTCATTCAAATCAAACAAGAGAAATCAAACATCACACTACTCACCAAATGTATATATTTATAATAATTTTTGGTTGGTAGTTATCAAAACAACATATCCATTAAATAAATCATTTAATAATTAAAAGGTTTTATTACTAAAATAAAAATATGTATATATGTATATATGTATGCATATGTATATGTATGTATATGCATATATATGTACATGTATATTTATATATTTTCATATATACATATATATGTATATATATATATATATATATGTGTATATATATCACCTAGAGTTTATAAATGAATAACTTGTCCAGGCCTTTTTATTATCTCTTCCTTAAATTTATTTTCTTGTTCCAACATATTAATTTTTATAATTTATTTATATTCCTAAAAAATTGTTGATACATTTTAATTATTCCAAAATTGTAATTTTGTTCTAAAACCAAATCAATTGGAAAAAAAACTTAAGGAATGAAATTAAAATTCTCATTGACCCTCTTTCTTCTTTTTAGATTATTAGTTTTTGCTAAGTGGGATTCATTATAAAGGATCTAGTGAAAGAGATGGGCTTACACTCCAAGTACCTTGCTTCAAAAAAACCTAAGAACTTCTACTACTACATCTTTCAATGTCACTTCACTCTATTGGTTTACCAAAGAATATAGGTATATCAAAAGGTGGGAGCAAGAACTTGAAGTAATAAGGGATGGTTCTAGGGAAAATGATCAAAATAAGAGTTTATAGTTTAAAATATTTTTATAATATAGGATTTGAGTTTTCTAGGGTTCATTTTTCATGATTCAATGATTGGGCCCGAGAGAAAAAATTTATGGTTTAGGGTTTACATTTCAAGGCCAAGTTCAAGATTAAGGCTTCAATTTTGAGACTCAAAATTTATAATTTATAATTTAAGATTTAATTTTTAACATAATTTATATTTGGTAGTCTATGCTTAATTCCTTTTATTTAGTTTTTTAAGTTTAGTTATCTATGTAAGCATCCAATATCTATTGTACAAAATGTTTTCATTGAATTGAAGAAGAAATTCTTTGTCCAAGATTGATGTCATAGCTTGGCAAGTTTATCATCATTCATTTCAAAGAGAAAATCATTGAAAGAATTGATTAATTCATTATGTTGTTGGTCAACTTCCTTTTTAACCTACCATTAACTTAATATCAGTCTTTTGGCTAACCATTTTTTTGGAATATAACTCAAGTTTATATATTCTATGTTGGCCAACCTCCTTGTTTCCTAAGAAAAATATTCAAATGGAATTTTTAGATTGTCGAAAACATATAAATATATATACACACACATATATAAACATATAAAAGTTAAAAAGAAGAGAAAATTAAATTATGCTAAGTAGCAACAATCATATTCTATAAAAGTAGAAATTATATTAGTGAGAAGGAAATGATCATATGTATCTAGAAGGTAGTGTTGGCGTAAACGTTAAAAAAGATTATGAATTAGTTTCAGAAAGTATCAATCCCTTCTTTCAATAAAAGGTGATGAATCTTTTGAGGGTTAATTCTATTCAAGTGATGTCTCTATTCATAGAGGCATCAAGATATAAAAGGGGGTAATTTTGTGGAGAAGTGAGATGTGTTGTGAACAATATATAATTCAAGCCCAAGAAAATTGGAGTAGAGGAAAATTTAAATCATTTATTTGAAAGAAAAAGTTAATGAGGAGAGAAAGGTAATTATAGTTGAAAACTTATGGAGACTGAGAGGGGGTGAATCAATCTACAAAAAGAACTTTATCCCTTCTATAACTTGAAACTTTTAGCACAAATCAAACTCCTTTAATAGATAAAGATAAAACCTTAAGTAGAGTAGTAACAAAGAAGAATATAGCAATTTGAATCTTTATCAACTTTACCAATAAAAGATATATTACTAATCTAAGAAATAAAGAGAAGGAAATTTAGATAACACACACATGCATAAGGAGACACCAAATTTACATGGAAGACCTAATGAGGTAAAAACCATAGTGAGAGTTAACTCACAATAAAAGGCTCACTACCAAAAAGACTTGCAAGAAGGATCACTACCTTAGACAAAGTTACAAAGGATTTGCAGCACTAAAATACCAACCAACTCTAGGAATGAGATACAAAGGACTTGATGATATCCACTATCTCATAGTAGGACATACAAGATTTATAAGAGAATTATAATGATTTCTAGCATAACACTCTATTGACTAAGGCATTATAACATAATTGATCTTTCCTTTCATAATCTTTAGCACTGTCTCTATTGGATATTCCATACAATTCATACACACACTTCTTCACACTTGTACACTTATTTATTTTTTTGCATCAAAAATGATCTTGCATTTATATCCATTGCGACAATCCAAAACTTTAATTATCTTGTCCAAGAAGAGGACAAAGAATGAATTCAACTGGTCAACCACCAAATCATAATGTGGTCCTATCCAAAAGATAGAGGAACAAAAATAATCTTAGCACTTCTTCCAATGTGATCCAAAACAATTGCACACATGTGCACATCAACCTAAGTTGACATCAAGGAAATTTGTGGATGAAATGTTGAAGCACACAACTAGTTAGCCCAGAAACACTCTTTCAATTGAATTTACTTGATATTTTCCAAGCAAATAGGATAGATCAAGACCCAAACCTATCATAGCACATCTTCCATTGTTGATGCAGACCCCCAAGCACATAGTGTAGGTAAAGGAACAAGCCTTGTCAGCCATATATCTACAAATAACCTAGAAAGCCAACCCAGGACTCAATGTGGCACCAAAGTGACTAGTTAGAAATGTGTGGATCACATGGGGATGTTCCTTGAACATCTAACATCATTCATATATATTTATTTAATACTATCAAGCCATTTAGAGCCACCAAAAATCAACTAGATATAGAGTAGTTTATTGAGGAAACATAGAATATTTAATCATGAGATATAACATTAACATATTAGCTTGGAGACCACTTTAGCACATGAGATTGGAACTGAGGTACTACATAGACATTGAGAGAATATTCACCAAACTATAGAAGTAAAGACATCAATTCAAAGAAATGTGGATCATTTCTCAAAACAGTTTGCACAACCAACAACATTGCCAAACTTCTGCAATTCATAGAAATATCCTTGGTAACACAATTAACCTAAAAATATAGGACAACAACATCAGCAAAAAACTATCACTAAATACCAAATCTTAAGACCAAGACTACAATAGTACAAGAATGCATAGCATTCTCCCAGATAGACTTCAATGCAACTTCCTAAACCAAAATCATTTAAGAAACTTGTGGAGAGTTGAACTTCATTTCAACAACACATACATTTTTAGGAAGAATAGGAGAGAGAATACGACATACTATAGACCATCAAAAACATCTCTCCATCATTGGTCATGCTTCTAATCATCTTCTAAATATATCATTATCAAATCAACAATAATGCATTATGTGAACATCAACAATTCTTATTTGATAAGGAATGACAGCCAACCATGAACTTCATGAAGTCTTCTTTATATATAAGGCATGACATCCAACCATGAGCTTGGGAGATAATTATTTAGATAATGCATGACATCCAACCATGAACTTTATCAACTCTTCTTTAGATAAGGCATGAAATCCAACCATGAACTTCATCACCAAGGTTAGCCCGAATTGAATATAACAATGACAATCAATGCAAAGGACTAACCACATTCCAATAATCAATGTTGAAACAAATGATAACCACATATAAAAATATTTAAAATAATAACAATTTCCAATAGTCTTCTTAGTGTTGGCATCAACAAATGCCAACAATCTCCTTTGTATTGACATCAATGACAACAACTTTCAATAATCACCCCCTTTGACATTGATGGTAATACACACTTCTCACTCTCCCCTTTTAACATAAAGGATAAAGATACCTACACTCTTACACAAATTAGCAGGATTTTCTCTGACTTTAGGAATAGATGGATAAAGGATCTTCTATTCAAGAAGTAGCACATGCTCCCTATTTGACTAGCAACATATCTTCTTTATAAACAAAAATTGCACAAATCCCCTATAATACTATCTCCCCCTAAGGAGTAGCACTCATTAATCCAATAGAAAAGGATATGACATGAATTTATCCTCCTAGAAAGATACACCATATATACATCGAGTGAGAACAAGCAGGGGTAATAACCCATAGCTTCTACCAAAGATAATCAAAATTATCCTTTGAACGTACCTTAGTCAAAATGTCTACAGTATAATCTTTCATAGGAACATACTCCATTCTAACTTCATGTTTTGCAACCTTCTCTCTTAGAAAATGGTATTATATTAAAATATATTTTCTTCTTCAATGCATTATTGAATTCTTGGAAATATTGATAGCACTTGTATTATCACATAGTATAGGAATAGGTTCATCATAAACCTCCTTCACATTTTCCAAGGTCCCCATCATCCCGCAAAGAACCTAAATGTGGAAGGATGTTGCAACAATATATTCTTCTTCTACTATAGATAAAAGGACTGAATCCTACTATTTGTTGAACCAAGAAACCAATCTTTCTCCCAAGAAGAAAGCACTTCCACTTGTACTTTTTTGGTTATCAACACAACCTTCCCAATCAACATTACTATAGGCACTCAAAGAGAATTTTTTACCCTTTTTTGTACCATAGCCCATAATTTGAAGTACCCTTCACATATCTCAAAATCATTTTTATATCTTTTTCATGAAATTTCCTAGGATTGGCTTGAAATTTGGTAACCAGACATACTGAATGCATGATATCATGTCTGGAAGTATCTAAGTACAATAAACCTCCAATCATAGATCTATAGAGAGTCTAATCAACCTCTAGAGACCCATCTAATTTACTTAGGTGACAACCAATCACCATATGGGTACACATAGGTTAGGAATCTTTCATTCCAAACTTCTTCAACATCTCCCTTACATATTTGGCTTGAGAGATAAAGATTCCATCATCTTGTTGAATAATTTGAAGTCCAAGGGAGAAGAAAAATTTATCAATCATTGAAATTTCAAATTCTTTATGAATTTCTTTTGCAAAATTTCTACACATTTCATCATCTCCACCAAAGATGATGTAATCAACATATACTACCATGATCAATAACTTTCCTTCATGAACATTAATGTACAAATTACTATTTGTATTACCTTTCTTGAATCCTTTCCAAGGTAAATACTTATCTAAGTGAGCATACCAACCTATCAAAGCTTACTTCAGACCATATAGAGCCTTTTAGAGTCTGTAGGGTATATGCAGGATCATGATGGGCCAAAAAGTGGCAATATGATGGGTATGTGGATAATGACTTTTTCTTTACCCAAAATTGATGAAACGAAAAGGATTTTTAAAGGAGATTCTCAGCTTTCCACCAATATAAATTATGCTTTACTTTGAATTTAATAAGTAATTATTATTCATTTTCTATTCAAATTATGACTAAAGTCCTGATCGATAGACTGATTGAAAAATATCTATAGCTTTCAAACGGTATCACATTTTTTGAATCCAAAACATGTGTCACATTCTATGCTTCGCATACTATACGATTGAAAAAAGAAAAAAATAATTTCATGAATTTTTGACCAAGTTAAAGTGGTTAGACATAAAAGTTTTTTATATTTTTTAAAATTTGTAATTAAGAAAAAAAAAAATTATTTACTTGGAAAAAAATTACAAAAAAATATGCATCACATCAGGACATGAGTCCTCTACTTAAATCAAAAATATTATAAAAAAATATTATCATTTTACTATGGTTAGGGTGGTCAGACAGACGCCTACTTATTTTTCCTTGAAATTTAAGTATTCTTGCATTGAAATTTCAAATTTTCACAAATAGATTTCTTTTTTTTAAAACAAACCTAGTAGTTTAGAAACTATATTCAATTTTCTATAGATTCTATTCTTACATATTTTTGAAATAATATAGATAACTTATTCAATTTTTTAAGTCAAGTTTCCGAACTATGATTTTTCTAATTTTTTTGCCACTTAAGGGCCTGTTTTTTCCATGATGATCCTGCACATACCCTACAAACCATGTTTGAATGTTTAGATAAATGGAAGCCATTTGGTTACTCAATATACACTTCTTCCTTTAGATCACTATATAGTTAAGATGACTTAACATCTATTTGATATACTTTACATTTCTTGTGAGCAAGAAGAGTGAGAAAAATCCTTATAGCATCCACTCTATTTACCAGAGAAAGGGTCTCCTGAAAATCAATACCTTCTACCTATGAATATCATTTGTAAACCAATCTAGCTTTATTCCTCACAACTTCTCCTTCCTCATTTAGCTTATTTTGGAACACCCACTTTGTACCTACATGACAAATGTTTTTATCATTAGGTATGGGAACCATTTCCCAAGTTTGATTCTTCTCTATCTACTATATTTCTTCCTCCAAATGTTGCTTTTATCTAATTATCATTCTTGTTTGCATCTGTAAAGTTCTTCTGCTCAAATTTTGACAGCAAACACATGTTCAATTGCTCACTAGTTCTTACAAACTTCCTCCTAGTAAGCACACTATCATCTTTGTCTCAAATTATTTGATCCATAAAGTAATTCTTTTGCACATATTTAAATGGAGTCTTTAGAGTCTTCACTGGTTCTAATTCATTCTCTTCTTTTTATTCTATTTATTGGGTATGTGTAGGATCATCGTGGAAAAATAGGCCCTTAAGTGGCAATTTTTTTTAAAAAAATCAGAGTTAGGAAACTTGACGTAAAAAATTGAATAAGTTATCTATATTATTTCAAAAATATATAAGAATAGAATATGTAGCAAATTCAATGTAGTTTCTAAACTACTAGGCATTTAAAAAAAAAAAAAAATTGGTAAAAATTTGAAATTTCAATAGGTACTTAAATTTCGAGGGAAAAAATAAGCAGGTGTCGACCACCCTAGCCACAATAAAATGATAATATTTTTATAAAATTTTAGATATGAGTAGAGAACTCATGTCGATGTGATGCATATTTTTTTGTAATTTTTTTCCAAGTAAATAATTAATTATGAATTTTTTATCACAACTTTTAAAAATATAAAACTCATGTCTAACCACCTTAACTTGGTCAAAACTTCATGAAATTCATTTTTTTTCTTAATCCTATAGAATACAAATAATAGAATGTGATGCATGTTTTGGATTCAAAAAATGTGATACCATTCAAATGAAAGATATAGATGTTTTTCAATCAGCCTATCAATCAGAACTTTAGTCGTAATTCAAATAAAAATGAATAATAATTATTTATTAAATTCAATGTAAAGCATAATTTATATTGGTGGAAAGCTGAGAATCTCCTTTAAAAACCCTTTTCATTTCATTAATTTTGGATTAAAAAAAGTCATCAGCCACATGGGCTATCATATCACTTACATATTGCCACTTTTTGGCCCATCATGATCTTGCACATACCCTATTCTTCTTCTTCTTCAATCTAGGGAATCATATCAAATCCATAAAATTTAGGTTCATGTAAATTCTAAAAAAAGTATTCATCTACTTTGATATTTTTTTATTTCAATCATCTTCCCTAACCTCTTATTGTAGCATTTATATGCCTTGCTTCTGGTAGAGTAACCAAGAAATATCCCTTCATCACATCTAGAATCAGAAATTCGAACATCAACTTCATCTCTTTTGATGTAGCATTTCCTACCAAAGACTCTGAATTATTTAACATTATGATGTCTTCCATGGGTAAGTGCATGGATCTATGACACAATTTTGGCTCTTAAGATGCCACTTTTTTTCTAGAATCAGCAAAATAGGGTATGTGCAGGATCATCATGGAAAAAACAGGCCCTTAAGTGGCAAAAAAATCAAAAAAATTACAGTTATGCAACTTGAAATGAAAAAATGAATAAGTTAGCTATATTATTTCAAAAATATGTAAGAATAGAATCTATAGAAAATTGAATGTAGATTCTAAACTACTAGGTTTGTTTCAAAAAAAAAAAATCTATTTGGTAAAAATTTGCAATTTTAATGTAGTAGTACTTAAATTTCAGGAAAAAAATAAGGTGTCTGCCTGACCACCCTAACCACAATAAAATGATAATATTTTTTATAATATTTTATATATAAGTAGAGGACTCATGTCCTAATGTGATGCATATTTTTTGTAATTTTTTTCCAAGTAAATAATTAATTATGATTTTTTTATTACAACTTTTAAAAAATATAAAAAATTGTATGTATCACCACCTTAACTTGGTCAAAACTTCATGAAATTAATTTTTTATTTTTTTAATACTATAGTATGTGAAGCATACAATGTGACACATGTTTTGGATTTAAAAAATGTGATATCATTTGAAAGTTATAGATGTTTTTCAATCAGCCTATCAATTAGGACTTTAGTTATAATTCAAATAGAGAATGAATAATAATTACTTATTAAATTCAAAGTAAAGCATAATTTACATTGGTGGAAAGTTGTGAATCTCCTTTAAAAACACTTTTCATTTTATCAATTTTGGCTAAAAAAAAGTTCGTCAGCCACAAACCCATTATGTTGCCACTTTTTGGCCCACCATGATCCTAGACATACCTAATATAATTTGCATGAGAAAACCAAGGTAGTGACACTCAAAACTTAAAGATGCAGCAAGAAAAAAAGTTGAATTGCTCCGGGTCTAGTTTCTAAGATACTAATTTTTTTGAAATTATTGAAGATTAAGGGTCTCAAAAAGTGGGGGGGCAAAACAGGTCTTGTTTTAATAAAAAAAAATCAGCATAGGGCCTGAGGGCTTCCCCCTTTTTGATTAACCTTTTTTTAGAATTTCAAAAATCCCAATAGTGAGAAAGTAGCTAACACCATGTTATTTATCATCATTCTCTCGGATAATTTTTTTAATGAATATATAATATTTTATGAACTTTTAAAGTGGACAAATCCTGAAAAGCTAAAATTTGAGTGTGCTCCCCCCTAAATTTTGTGAAAAGTAATTGAAAATTGATTTTTTTCATCTGTATAGAATGGAGTCTAGTTTCAAAAAATATAATTTGTTTCATGTTTCGATAAATGAGTAAAAATCTATCCTAAAACTAGCACATGTTGGTTTTTGACAAAAAATAGAGGCATTTACAATAGAAGCCATGAACCAAAATCTTAACTAAATAAAAATGAAAAAGAATTTATATATTTAGATATCTAAGAGAGAGGTTAACGCTATCACAGTTATTTTTATAAACTTGAATTGAAAGACATGCAAATGAGATGGGGATCACAAACAAAAATATGAGGAAATTTGGAAAATCCTATCAATTAACACATCCAAAGCAAGTTATTTAACAAGTACCAAATTTGGCACTCACCAAATGGAACATCACATTTAGTGAGCACCAAATTTGGTGTGCGCCAATGTGATGTGTCATTTGGCAAGTGCCAAATTTGGCACTCGCCAAATGACCTATTTTGAAAAAAACTTGAATTTCCCCTCTTTCCTTGACAACATTGATAATTCTTAGAGTGCATAGATTATGATTGTAGATCGATAGTTGAGGTTTTACCTTTCATACACTCTCTAACTCACTACACTACCTAGATAACTCTTTATCCCTCTAGAATCTCTCTCTCAAGTCTCACTCCCTCCTACGCAACTTAGACTATTCTCTCTCAGTCCAATCCCCTCTCTCAGGTCTATTTCCCTCCCACCAAGGTACATAAATAAATCTATCTCTCCAACCCCCTTTCTCACTCTCCCTCTCTCTCTCTCCTCCTTTGGCCTTTTTGTCTATCTCTCTCTCCCCCTTTGGTCTTTTTGTACTTCTCTCTCACTCCATCTCCCTCTCTTAGGTCATTATATTTCTCTCTTTGTCTCTCTCTCTCAAGTCTCTCCCTCCTACCCCCTCTCCCTCTCTTAGGTCTCTCACTCCCTTAATCTCTCTCCCATTCCCTCTCTCA